>BSQZ01000015.1:180000-217500 GCA_033239005.1 Lamellibrachia satsuma
TGTTATTTATAATTCCAATCGTACGTGACATTTTGAAAGCTATTTTATCAATGTGGCTATTCCATTTAGTATGTTTGTTTATCGTTAATCCTAGGAAGTTGAAATTATCTACATGTTCAATTGGTGTATTATCTATTTTTAAAGATACTCTTGGGACTCTTTGTGAAGAACGGAATAACATATATTTCGACTTTCCAATGTTTAATGATAGTTTGTTAACTTTTAGCCACTCGTTTATTTGATCCAACTCAATAATATTATTGATGTCATGGAAATTGCAATATTAAAAGATCCTACCGTACTTGTTACTGTTGAATCATCTGCATATAGTAGTAATTAAAAAATTGTGTTAGCGCTTGTTATGTCATTCAAGTAAATCAAAAATAAGAGAGGACCTAAAATGGATCCCTGAGGCACTCCGGTGGTAATGGGAAGAATATCAGAATTAGAACCATCTGATTCGACATACTGTTTCCTTACTTCTTCCTGTAAAAGAGTGTTGTTTTCTAATCCATTAATTCCATAATATGATAGTTTTATTAATAAAATGTCATGATTAATGTATTAAAGGCTTTGGATAAGTCTAAGAATGTTGTTATAGGAATGTCTCCTTTTCGCAGGTACTTTTGTCGATAAGTTCAAGTGCTGCTAACTCCGTAGAATGTCGCTGTCTGAACTCGTATTGACTTTTATTGAAAAGTTTGTGATTATGGAAGAAGGAATATAGCTGGTTATAGATTATTCTTTCGAACACATTAGAGATTGCTGAAAGTATTGATATTGGTTCATGACTTTTGAATAACATTTTCTTTTCCTTTTTGAATAAGGGAATTACTTTAGCTATTTTCAAGATATCAGGAAAAAATTCGGGTTTCTAAAGTCTGGTTTATTATAGTTTCGAGTGGCTCAAGTAAAGGTGTCTTTAACTGTTTCAACAATTTTGCTGACAACCCATCTTTACCACAAATGGACTTTTGATGAAGACGATCAATCACGATTTCTTCGTCGTTTTGGTTAACTTTTTGAAAGGAAAATTGTACCTCTTGTTTGAACTGTAGGTAGTCTTGAAAAGTTTTATAACCTGAGTTACGTACTTTTTTGCCAAGTTTCGGCCCTATGTTTGCAAAAGATAAATAAAATTTGTTATAGACCTTGTCAGAGACATTTTGCTGTTCCACAGTAAAATATTCAGGGAACGATTTCTTTTTTCGTTTTATTTAATATATCGTTTATGGTTGACCATGTCTTTTTATATCAGTTTTGTATCTAGTAAAGCAAGAAGCATAATAATTTATTTTACCATAACTAATGGTTCGTTTCAGTAAAACATCAATATTATGTAGTTCCGTTTTTAGTAATGTATAATCATTTGAACCAGGTGTAAGTGTGCGTAATGTCTTGTACAAGTTATCTCTATATTTTATAGATTTACTAATGCCTTGGGTAAACCAGTCTGATTTTTTGTGTCGATGTCTGTTGAATTTCATAATTTTGCTTGGAAAGTGTTTTTTTTTAATTTAATTTAATTTGTTAATGGTGCCAATCATAATGTTTATGTTTGGAGCCTGCCCACAGTGAATGTCCGTATCCTACCCACAGTGGATGTTTGTGGCCTACCCACAATGGATATTTGTAGCCTACCCACAGTGGATGTGTATAGCCTACCCACAGTGGATGTGTGTAGCCTACCCACAGTGGGTGTGTGTAGCCTACCAACGGTGGATGTTTGTAGCCTACCCACAGTGGATGTTTGTAGCCTACCCACAATGGATGTTTGTAGCCTACCCACAGTGGATGTGTATAGCCTACCCACAGCGGAAGTTTGTAGCCTACCCACACCGGATGTTTGTAGCCTACCCACAGCGGATGTTTGTAGCCTACCCACAGCGGATGTTTGTGGCCTACCCACAGCGGATGTTTGTGGCCTACCCACAGCGGTTGTTTGTAGCCTACCCACAGCGGATGTTTGTAGCCTACCCACAGCGGATGTTTGTAGCCTACCCACAGCGGATGTTTGTGGCCTACCCACAGCGGATGTTTGTAGCCTACCCACAGCGGATGTTTGTAGCCTACCCACAGCGGATGTTTGTGGCCTACCCACAGCGGATGTTTGTGGCCTACCCACAGCGGATGTTTGTAGCCTACCCACAGCGGAAGTTTGTAGCCTACCCACAGCGGATGTTTGTAGCCTACCCACAGCGGATGTTTGTTGCCTATCCACAGCGGATGTTTGTGGCCTACCCACAGCGGATGTTTGTAGCCTACCCACAGCGGATGTTTGTAGCCTACCCACAGCGGATGTTTGTGGCCTACCCACAGCGGATGTTTGTGGCCTACCCACAGCGGATGTTTGTAGCCTACCCACAGCGGATGTTTGTAGCCTACCCACAGCGGATGTTTGTAGCCTACCCACAGCGGATGTTTGTGGCCTACCCACAGCGGATGTTTGTAGCCTACCCACAGCGGATGTTTGTAGCCTACCCACAGCGGATGTTTGTGGCCTACCCACAGCGGATGTTTGTGGCCTACCCACAGCGGATGTTTGTAGCCTACCCACAGCGGATGTTTGTAGCCTACCCACAGCGGATGTTTGTAGCCTACCCACAGCGGATGTTTGTAGCCTACCCACAGCGGATGTTTGTAGCCTACCCACAGCGGATGTTTGTGGCCTACCCACAGCGGATGTTTGTAGCCTACCCACAGCGGATGTTTGTGGCCTACCCACAGCGGATGTTTGTGGCCTACCCACAGCGGATGTTTGTGGCCTACCCACAGCGGATGTTTGTAGCCTACCCACAGCGGAAGTTTGTAGCCTACCCACAGCGGATGTTTGTGGCCTACCCACAGCGGATGTTTGTCGCCTACCCACAGCGGATGTTTGTAGCCTACCCACAGCGGATGTTTGTAGCCTACCCACAGCGGATGTTTGTAGCCTACCCACAGCGGATGTTTGTGGCCTACCCACAGTGGATGTTTGTGGCCTACCCACAGCGGATGTTCGTAGCCTACCCACAGCGGATGCAAGATGACGCATTAAAGATCTCGAAAAGATGACCAAAATGGGGAACATGCTCAGTCACCAGGGTTGGCATGTAACGAAGTAAAAGTACTTAGTTACAATACTTGAGTAGTTATTTCAAGTAATTGGCATGTAACGAAGTAAAATTTTGACTAAATACTTATCTAAAGTAACGCTTTATCTATGGTAACTATTTTTTACTCCGTTACTTTTTCGCAATATATTTTCGTAATATTTTTTTGGCGAAACCGCTGCTGCCGGTGGCGCTCCACCGTCAACGACATTTCAAAAACTGTTCATAGTCGCCAGGCCAAAAGCTATTAATGTAATTCAATCGCATGCCAGTTCGCGATCATATTTGCATGCATACCTCTTTTTGGGTAATCGAAGTTTGCCAAATATTGGCATAGGTCAAGTCAAGGCCGTTGACATGAAATGTCACTCCGAGCACACAACGCTTGAAAGCCATTTCAAACCACGATGCAAATGTCTCCATTGCACCATATAAACTACTAATCAGTAAGTTTCCAATACGTATCATAATTATTAAAATTTGCAATTTCGACAACGTATTGATAATCCCCATACACTGACACAATTCTGATATTCGTGAGAGAAGGCGCATCGTGGATCGAGAACGAGAACCGATTTTCGCCCATTGGCATTGTCAGCAATGGCCTTACCGGCTTACGTCAGCATTAAACAGCATTTTACTTTCACGAATAAAATTCATATTGAGATGTTTAATAAATTCATAATAATGATTACTCTACAGAACTAAACAGTAAAGAATTGATACTCTGCTATTTGGCAGCATCTTTTCCCAGCAATGGCTTATTCAAGCTGACACATAAGTAATATCAAGGACAGGAACAGGGGCCCTGACAGGTCACTTTTAATTGCAATTAGCAACAACATTCCTCTGTTGCACTGGTCTGTCTTCTGATCAATTCTAGCCCCAGCTTGTACCAGGTAACCAACGCAGCTAGCTGCTAAATCGTGTTGTTTCACAAGCCAGATGGCGCTAGGCATCAAATGTCTTTGTTAATTTTACTATGGGCAGTGCTAGGTTGTATTACCTCTGACTAGTTTCCCTGAGAGGCTACTACTAGTATTGGACTGACCCTGTACTTACTCAGATACAATCACACCTGCGTATACATATCCAGTTATACAATCTAGCTCCTCCCATACCCCAGTGGAACAGGTTAATAAAAAGACAGATTGTGCCTCATCATTAATTAAGTTCTGTATTTAACTGAAAGTATTTAATGTTGTGAGCTCTCATTAAAGATAATGTAATTTTTCAAGTAAGTATCCAAGCGAGCACCATGTTCAAGGGTGGCAGACCGATTGACCAGCTAAAGTTGTCTGGGAGCACATTGTTATAGGCAGAGTGGTTGCAAAACAGTTGTCAGATGCAAGTTGTGTAACTTATATAATATTACTCATGATTTTGTTGTTATTTCTAAGTGTTGTACTTTTAATTCTACTTTTACTTCAAGTACTTTTACTTTTTACTCAAGTACTTTTTTTACAAAGTAATTTTACTTTTACTCAAGTAGTTTCAAGTACAAAATTAAAGTAATTCAATCAACCCTGTCAGTCACCCATTATTTGGCTATGCTACAATATATTGGCGCAATAGGTTATGTACGAATAATTATTATTCCAAAGCCAAGTGTGTGGCGTGGCACTTTGTCCTCTTCCCCAATACGCCACTGTGGGCAATAGTTAGTCGTGTTGCGGCTTTGAGCCGCTCGGTTAATCATTTGATGCGGACACGCCTACCTTTCGCCACGCCGGCGGGTCACACAAGGAGGAGACAGCGGAAACAAAGGTCATTTAACCTTTTTCAGTAGATTAATGTTATCACATATTATAAAGCCGAGCGGTCGTCTACTAAACCGTAAAGCAACGATCATCGCCATGGAACTCAGGTGAGCCTGCTGCAATTAAGAATACCTGTTATGTACAGTGGAGACTTATATAACAGACTGTATGTTTGCGCCGGCTGGGGTAATGAACCGAAGCGAAAGTTTAATTTAACAAGCATAAAATGTGTTGAGCAATTGTTACAAGCCAATGTCTTAAAGGAAACAATGTCTTAAAATTATCAATAAAAATATGTTATTATTATTTGTCGCTTGTATTCAGCAGCATCGTGCAGTTCGCCATCGTGACGGTTCTCGCTGTCGCTGTGTGCGCCTATGCTACGCCAATTGATATTGGAAGCGGAGGCGGAGGCGGAGGCGGAGGCGGAGGCGGAGGCGGAGGCGGAGGCGGTGAGTTTAAACTCCTTACTCAACCCATTTAAGCCATAGCCAATCAGGTCGGTGTTCAAATATGTCGTGCGTGAATAGTTTATGTAATATGCACATTCGGTTTAATAAATCAATGCGCAGGGCCTACGTTTGTAAAAATTATTGCGCTTTGATAGTTAGATCCGGTATTGAAGAAAAATAAATAAATAAATAAATAAAGCTACTTAGCTACACAATAAGCACCATACATAAACATGCATATAAATGTATATAGACACTAATAAAGGTATATACCATACAATGCTATAATTTACAGCACACTAGATTAAGACATTAGCATTACATATATAAATGGATTTGCACTGCATACTTGAAACTACTGGCATCCATAAATATATCACAACTATGTTCATTTAAGTACACTGTGTTACAAATAGTCACCCACCTATTCTTTCCTCACTCGTGTCCAGCCCATCGCTCTCTGCTCCCCACTACCTTCATCCTTATGTTTTTCTCCATTCCGATCTCTTCTCTTAATTCGTCTTCCACCTCCACATATTCTCCGAACCCAGTTGTTCTCTGCTACCTCTAGCTTTTCGTCCTGTCTCTATGTCACTGCATGTATTCTCCACACAGATACACGAGCTGGTAACACGCAGACTTCCAACACAATTTCACTTTAGCTGTTTCTCCAACTTTCTGTCCCTCCTTCCTGCTGCCGCTCCTGCTTGCAACCTCCTCTGTGCCTCCTTGCTACCTCCTCCATCCTCAAGCACTGTACGGCCCATGTGCACAACGCTGTCCACCTGCTTTCCATCGACTACTACATGTAGGTCCACCACATATGCTCCTATCTCCATTACCTCGGTCTTCTCAAGATTAATTCGGAAGCAATGCTCGCAAAGCGCAGGGTAACTGACAGCGGGGTGCTGTATTTTGGATTTCCAAAATATATATTTTTGTAATATTTTGAACTCGCTCGATTACAGACCAATTAAGCCAACGCGCCGACAAGGACTACATGTTTCGTATACTTCCGTTTCGTATACTTCTGAACAGGTTGCTAATGCTCTCACGTTTAACGTTATATCGGCACTACACAGATTGTCCGACGGGTCCTCGTGGAATTGAAGATTGCATCGATATGGCGGACGGTGACTACCAAGACTGCTACACCTGCTCGAGCTTCGTGAAGTGCCTCAACGGAAAAAAGATAGCGAAGCAATGCGCCGGACCGGTCTTCTGGGATGACGTGACGAAACGCTGCGAATGGATATCGACCACCTGCTCCTGAATGATTGAGACAGAAAGCCATGTTGGTAGGCCTACAATATTTATATATATATATATATATATATATATATATATATATATATATATATATATATATATATATATATATATATATATATATATATATATATATATATATATATATATATATATATATATATGTATATATATATATATATTCCAGTCCAGTGAATTGCGTTAACCTGCCATAACAATTGGGCGTGATGGTGTAGTTGTTACAGCAACGAATTCTCAATCGAGGGAACCCGGGGTCGTTGCTGCCGTTTCAACGTTTCGGCAATTTGTTTCACTCCACGTTGCCCCATTTCATTTATCTGTATAAATGAGTATATGACAATAGACAGAGTGAACGAATAGTCTTCTCGCAGCGTGTTATTGTTGCAGCATGACTAAGCCTTTCCCAAGAATTCGAGTTGGTGTTGGCATGAACAGGTGAAGTGTAAATCGCCCTTGAATGGACCTACATACTGGATGCTACCCTAATAATAATAAAACATTACAATATCTACTCTTCATAACAATACATGTAAACGTCACAATGCTATGGCATAAAGAAAGATCATACGTAAGTTATACGAATTGTGCTTTTATAAAGGTGTAAAAAAGTGTTTTGATGACGTTATTAGTACTGTACCATACGATTACACATTATAGTTTTTGTGTTTAGTTGCACTGACGTTATTAGATGAGGTCGTGTAACCATTTGCAACTACAATAATGAATATCACGCCAGTGGTTTATTATGAAAACCTTGTTGAACACACGACATCTTAATGTCATGGCTACTGTTAACTAATATTACGTCATTAGTGTTTCTATTTTGGCAATACATTCACTCACCAAATGAAAGTCTATTTGTAAATCCCTAGTACATTGCTTGACAGTAGGATATGGCCATGCTGTTTGCTTCTAAACTCAATTTAAGCCCCATGTTTTGGGCTTTTTAAAACTTATCCCGTTCTGAATTAGCAGGTCGCTTAATTTAGAGTTGACGTTGGTTCGGTGTATATATGCTGGTCGCTCGATTTATGTCGAAAGCATTTAATGCGATTGAAAGCGTCACAGCAGAAATCAAAATCTCCCGCTTTCAGAAAAAATTCTTTAAAAACCACTACCGTGATATTCTTGATTGTCGTTGCAAATGGTTAGTTTTATTAATTCGTTTAGGCGCATTGTCCTAAAACCATGACTTCAGTTTCGCTTTTTGCCCACAGCCTGAAATGAGCAATTAACTCGAACCAATATATCTCCATAGGTACAAGTCAACATGTGACAGTTTCTTACAAAGCGTTAGAATCTGGTACCAACTTATTTTGACTCTCGCGCGTCTACCAAAACTCCGTCCTGCAAGTAGGCTGATTTGAGTTTCCTATGACAACCATTGTAACGTTTTACAACTTCATTTTCGGTTTCATCCTTTATTTCTAAGGTTTTGATTGCATTAAACAAACAATGACATATTATATATATATATATATATATATATCATGTTAGATCATCATCACATTTCAGGAAGTGCTGCTAGCTGAGCGTCTCCAAGGCGACATACCACAGCCGTTCCTCAGTCACGCATGTCCCACGATGACGCACCGAATGAAACATCCCATTGCCACACCTGAATGGCTATGAGGATGCTGAGCACTGAATTAAACTACAGCATTACATGCATTGTTGTTTGCTGATTATTTCAAAATGAATCATGTTGCAAGCCCAAGTTATCATATAACAACAGCAACGAATTGAACGACGGTAAAACGACAACAACAACGACGACGACGACGACGACAATAACAGCGACAACACCTACGACAATATCAGCAGTTTTCTTCAATTGTCTTGGCCCAATTGTGTCTGCATACCTTGGATGAAATGTGGTACTTTTTGTCCAGTGACAATACTCTCCTGTTATGAATAGTGTTCATTCTATACAAAACATATTCATCTCCGAAAATGTAAGCCCTCGTGAAAATACCCGATACTGCGACAGTGTGAGGAGGTTCAATGTAAATGTTACCTCTAGACAGTCAGATGTTTATTTACTACATCAAACCGTCAAGCAGTTTTTACGCACATTATATAAAAACTATTGCGTACCCACATCTACATGATGTATACTAATCTAAAGGCGTTAAACCCGAGTCTGGCGTGCCGTGAAACATTGCTGATGCTGAAGCAAACAATTGTTGTCTAGTGTTACACTATAGTCAATTAAAAGTTAAATAAGCAGTAAGCCCGTCAAAAATAAATTTATATAGTTAATGGTGAATAAGTTATATATATATATATATATATATATATATATATATATATATATATATATATATATATATATATATATATATATATATATATATATATATATATCCTATATGTATGTACATGACTTACTTTTGTGGTATTTAGTAGAAGAATTTATGTAGCCTCGATTATCCTGGCTCCGAGGTGTGGCGCCATCATCTCTCGTTCTCACAATAGCCTGTAATCAAAATGCAGTTCCACTCATTTACTAGTGCCCTGCACGGGCTTCGAATTTAAGCCAATTGGCAGCTAGAATCATCGCCCGGCCCAGGCCCGCAAAAAGACATCAAACCCACCCTGGTTCAGAAACTAGAATTTAGGCCTAGGCCCGTTAGCACTTGGTTGCAGGCCTGGCACGGCCCGCATGTTTCAAGCCCATACCGGGTCCATGCCCATGGGCCAACGACTGGTAAGCCCGGGACCCAGAAAACACAAGCCACAAATTTATAAAAGACAAGCCTATTACTTTATAAAAAACGAAAAACAAATAAGCTGTAACATATGTGCATGCATACATACATACATACATACATACATACATACAAACGCACGCACGCACGCACGCACGCACGCACACGCACACACACACTGCAATGCAATGGCAACCGTTCAGCTATAAAAGGGAGGCATCGTCGTTATCACCAAACCATGTCTCTTGCATGCAAACAGCACTAAATTGGAAACCAAAATCATTTAATTAATCTATAGATATTTGTAATTCGTAAAATGTTGCATGTATATTCTCTATATTAGTATTCAGATTGTTAAACAATTACGTTTTGATTTCAACACATCGATTAGATTTTCGCTCACTAAATATGGAGAATGTTGTATTGTGTTTATACCCATATCTTCTTCATCATCGGTAATTTTATTTAGACACAGAGTGTTACGTAATGAATGTATTCCGAGTTCTGCACTGTATTCAGCGGTATTGTCCATAGATTAAGTGTTCAGTTCTAGTTGTTTGTTTCCGCAACAGTTCTAGAACACAAACTGTTCAAGGTGAAGTCGTTTCCAACCCTACTTTCCACCAAAAACATCCGCGAAAATTGGTGTTGGGGGGCCAATTTGGCCTCGGAGGGAGGTGAGAACACCAAATCCGCGCCGGGATTCTCGCAAACATATTGGGGGTATATTCGAGCGCTCACCCAAAATAGTAGGGGGCGGTTCCTGGTTCTGACCCGTATAGTTGGAAATAATCATTGTGTTTTGTCATACAATGCATCTTAATTTCCTCATACCTACTAATTCCTTTGTGATGTACATGCTCTTTATCTGTACGATCGTATTAGTCTATGTATGTGAAATATGTTTGGTGTCATTGACATTAGTTCATTTCTTCTTATGCTTGATAATTACAAGTACCTGTGGTGTAGTTGGGAAATTGGGCACCTCTTTCTGAGTCTGGATCCGCAAATCATATGAAGAAGATTAATGCTTTCATAAAAAATTATAATAATACATACATCCATAAATACAAATTATAATGATTAATATTTACATACGACCGTCCTGGGGGTTCGGGCGGTTCGAACGAAGCCCGTTTTGAGAGAATTGTGTTTAACTGTACCATTTCTCATAAATCACCCCAGAAATCCCCGACTGACTGTGCACGCTGGAACCCCCCACCCTTCAAAACCGTGAGGACAGGCCTGATTATTGTAACGATTGTAGCTACACGTACGGCTCCTCGAACAATGTAGGGTCTATATATTTTATGTCATTCATATTTCCTCAGTGTATTAAATTACCGTGAGTGATATTCCTTGTACTGACATAATTTCCTCATTTTGATTGTATTTTTTGTAATGATTTTTTTTCCGATTGCTTCTTGCAGTAATACTACAATGAGTATTCTTACTTGTACAGCGATCAATATATTTCATTTGCACGGGCTTGTCATTGAGATTGTTACATCACTTGATGAATGTATTTTGAGTTACGAAGATATTGTGAGTTTATTGTTGTAACGATTGTAGCTTTTAGCTGCAAGTACATGTTTCGAGCACTGTAAATAATCTGTGTCATTCATGCTTTGTCAGTGGATCATTGATGACATTATCATCCGAATCCGAATGTTCATGTTAATGTTCTTTATAATGCAGTCTTAATGCGACAGCTATTACAGTTGTTTATTGTTTTATACTGTTCATGTAGTTTGTTGGCAGTTACCAAAAATAAAAACAGTAAGTCAAGCCAAGAACTGTCAGAATATTATTTCTCTTAGTTTTATCAAAGGGTTAACTGTTGCTGATGCATTCAGGCTTTTTGTATTTGCACATATATTTACATGTACATTAATTACAGAAATCACAGATTTCACATATGTATATGTATATCAGGTGCAAGTATTGAACTGATACTTAATTATCACTTTGTAATAATAATTGTAATTGATATACCGCCAGATCCATGATAGCGTGGTCTGAATAAAAAACTTAAGCTGTTGCTACGTAACGTCAATAAAATTACAGATATCATCCATTATTACATTTCAATGAGTAGAGCAACAACAGCGTTCGGCGGCAAGATATACACTAAAATATTGTTATCAATACAATCCCAATTTAAGGACACACACGCACACTCTACGCATTAAGAAGTAATAACGTTTCGATGAGAAATAGCGCTGCTATCTTTATGAAGATGCGTGATCGACCAAAAGCGCTGTGAATTTGAAAGATCGATAACATTCTACAAACGTAAGGTTGTTATTTAGCCTTTATTTAATATTTGTTAAAATATCAATAACATAAATGAAAATGCACACATGCATGCACGCTCGAACAACTGTAACAACAACGCATGTGAAGAGGGAGTGTGTAGATATTATGCATCCTTGTAATTCTTGCCTGACCTGTCCGGCTTTTACTTGCCCGCCTTTTAGGGGGCCCTCTCGGTTTAACTGACGGGAGAATCTTGGTGCAGCAGTGTTTTGAATTTCGTGCAGTGAATTGTCAGAAAAAGCGTGGAATATTCATTAGAATAAGAATTACTATTACTATTACTATATATATATATATATATATATATATATATATATATATATATATATATATATATATATATATATATATATATATATATATATATATATATATATATATATATATATATATATATATATTATACATAAACTTAACATAGACATATACCAGGAAACAGTTTTTGTTAGCATTTAGTCAGAGGCAGTATTTTAGTGTAAGTTAGTCCAAGACTCCGGCAGGGAAGTCAGTGATCGAAAATAGGGTTTGTTTAATTCGATAATTAAGGTAATACGGTGAATATTTTTGAGGTTGCGATTCCCGGACTCAAATTCAACGAGTGGTAAAAGGGGTTTGTTTACAGTTAGTGAATTAAATTGATGTATCAAACTACGTTTACATTGTTGAATATATATGAGATAAATTTACATAAAGTATATAGATAAGATAATATCTGATTTAGTTGTAGTAAACGTTTTCGGCAAAAATGAACAAGTAGCAGGATTTTAGCATAAGTTCGGATACTCCTAGTCCTATTGTTTTGTTTACAGTGTTCTACGTATTCGCTAGGTGGCAGGCTTCTTTGGTTCATGCAAGCTTAGTAGATAGAACACAGTTAGCAAGTATATTATTGTCAAAATTAAACCTAAATAATCCAGTTATTTAATTATTTAATAATAAAGTATTCATTTGAACATAAAAACAGTCTTATTCAACTCTAACTTAGCAAGATGAAAACAACATTAATCTAACACAATCTAAATTGTGCGATGGCGTCGTCCAAACGGCAGGTAAAGGCCACCAGGCATATAGTATACGGGAGTTATAGCAATTGGGTAGACCTCGTCAAGTCGGGGTGCGAGAAGTCCTGGGCTGAGGTTCAGGTGGATAATTTAAGTTTTGAGTGTAGGGGATGTGCGAAGATGAAGGGACTAGAGGTGCAGACGGAACAACTGAGGCAACTCGTTGTGGCATTGGTGGGAAGGGAACAGGTGGGTTGTGCCAGTGGTTCCGGTGGGGGGACATTAGATGATAAAGTGGGGGAGGCGATGAGAGAGATGCTAGGGAAAGCTCACCTCAGCCTGGGAGGAGCCGGCTTTGCTCGCTTCGAGAAAACTTGTTTCGACTGCGATCCGGACCAGAGAAGATGGCAGCCTTGGGTTATCCTGCTGCTAAATCTCTTTGAAAGAGGATGTTGTGCCAACATTATTCCAAGTAGTGGAAGCTATGTTGATGCCACCAATCCGTAGAAAACAGGCAGCGACACAGGCGTCGACGACCACGGTCCACCTCGGATCGAAGCGAGCTGTCAGTGAGCTGCCAGCACGCATACAGGTGATGTCGGCGCACCGTGAATCAGGAGAATTACCGAATCAGGATGGGTTCGAGTACTCGAGTACTTGTGTACTTACTACTTTCTCAATATATGCTGTGAAAATCAATTTATTTGTAGTTAACAAAATTAAACTTTCCTGAAGTATTTGAATGTTCAACTATTTTTTTTAAATACTTTATTATTTCGGATCGACTTTATCCCCCTTACCATCCCTACACATAGTACACCCCCATTATCCAATAACCATGACTATGGTACCCAAAAAAGGCAACTGGCAGCATTTTTTCCCAGTCAGAAACACCATGTTAAGCAAACAGTTGTAGGCTACTAGTTCTGGCCATAATTCGTTTGTTCAATTAAGCGACCAGGGTGTCCATAAAGGGCCATTCATCAGTTAACCCACCAGTTATCCATGAAATGCCTTTGATGCAGTCAGGAGACCATGCCACTTGGCACTAGTTGACAGTGCTAACTGGTAAGAACTGCCAGCTGAGGCTTCCTCTATAGACGTAAGGTGACTCAAGTCAAACTGCCTCCTTGCACCAGTATAATCTAGTGCCAGCAGTCTGGCTAAAAGTACAAAGGGGATTTTGAGCCCGTTGACATGAGCTAACCCTCTCAACAACCAGTAGTCTAAGATCAGAAAATATAAATTGCAAACTTCTAATATAAACACATTGCAAACTGCAACACTGCCTTTGTGCAAAAGAAAAGGCAAACTGAACTGAAGAATAAGCATGTAAATTGGTGTCAGGTGGCCTTTATTCAAAGAAAGACAAACAAACTTTATTCAAATTGCCACACATCCCCTCTGTTGCAATTTGGACAAATCTTTTCACCACTACCCCTTCAAATTATGTCCATGTTTAGGGGGAGTAATGTTTAATGGGTATTATTATATCAAAGCATGTGGTTTATTAATTGTTAACTGCAGTTAAGAAGGGACTCCAAGTAAAAACAGATTTTATGACTCATACCCTGTCTGTATGTTTGTAAAATGGAGGGGTTTGTAGAAACGTAACCATTTGTTTGTAGGGGTAGGCATTCGTTTGTCTTCAAGAATGAATAATATATATATATATATATATATATATATATATATATATATATATATATATGTGTGTGTGTGTATATATATATATATATATATATATATATATATAATATGTGTATGTATTGTGATAAACCATAATTACGTTGTATGGGTCTATGGAGAACTTCCTACTGCATAGTCTGTACAACTATTGGAAATATTTTCCTAAAAGAAATAAAAGGCAAACAAATTGTGACAGTGATTAATTTAAGATGATCCTTATAAATTATAAATTGATTAGACCATATCCACTGTCCAGACATGTGGTCTAGAGTCCTGAAACTATGCAGGGAATATTTGAGGACTCCAGATCTGGAGGACTTCTAACTGACCCTTGAGTGCACTTGCTAACAATGACTCAAGTGCTTCATAACAATGAACTCAGAATAGGATCAGTGAAGCCATGAGACATGCAGCGTGTTTCTTGAAACCATGAGACATGCTAGTCTGGGTCTGAGAGAGCAGGGACTGAGGGAGCAGAGATAAGAGAAATGCTAATCAAAGAAATGTTATAATCTAACTAGTGTGTTATCAGGTAGCAAATCCTCATGTTGGTTGCTTTGTTTTACTTGAAATGAATGTTATTATTGATGACATAAAGAGTTTTTTTTACAATTTTCCTCATAAAAAATCTGATCAACTGCCATTGCATATTCATTTGTTGCTGAGTTATATCATTTAGATTAATTAATCATTTTTAGTTTAAAATACCTTATTATTTAATATTTATAAAATATGTAATCATACTCGTGAGAATGTACTCGTACTCGTACTCAGCTTTTAGCAATATACTCGTACTCGTACTCACCGGGTGAATTCGGCCCGGTGAATTCGGACAGCATTCTTTGGAGACTCCGGCCCGTAACTCTGGTGACGGCCTCAGAGCACAACGGGCATAGTGATCTCGGCCCAAACGACTGGGTACCGAGCACATGAAGCTTAATGTGTGTTTAACTGTGAATAAAGCAAAATTATTGTTTGATTTGTTAATTTATTTAGTTCCACGTTAACCTGAAATTCTTTCTTTATAACCGCTGTTATAGCTGCTGCTTCCTTTCGCATAAAATACGGCACTACACATTTCACCATTTTAAAACGCAGTCAGCGCGACGATCATTAGAACTTATACAATTCGTTGTATCCTTAAAAATCCATTCATATCATATAATATATTACACCAAAAATTATGATATTATATACAGTTGAATAACTTAGATAAACGAAATTACAATTATCATAATGTCTTTTTTCTATATTTAAGACTTTCATGTGTTACCCCTCATCAGGGGAAATTCTCCCCAGATATTTGCTCAATTAAATCAAATACAGAACAAAGACAGTGATAAACGATTATTGTATTGTGAATACAACGGAGCCAACTGCACGTGGTATTTGATCTATACAGTATTTTTCGTCAATCATTTTGAATGTGAAGCATCGTCTTTTATTCACACCTGCTCACTGTACGAAACAGACAAAGCATTGCACTTCAACATTATCCGGTTAAACTTAACATTCCATTGAAGACAAGTACACGAATAACAAACCCTTAATGTGAAGCCTAATCCATTAATAGCTAGAACTGACCAGATGTTGCGTATCACTTCACCGAAATCACCAAGCCGAATTCACCGAGGGCCGAGGTCATCAACACCCGTCAGCGCTACTCCTTTTGCGATGTTTACTTTCTGACATAACCATGAAAACCATAAAAAACACCTAGAGCCGCCAAACTTCTCCTCACATATTTATTATACGTATACACATGTCACAGGGTCAAACATTACTCTTACTTCCAAGTAACGATAAAAAAAATACAAAACCAAAAACTAAGCTATATCTTCTACGCCTAGCTCCGCGAAGCTAAGCATAAGCGATGGCAAGTTTTTGTTTCTGTAACACTGATTGAATGTAAACCCTTGTCATAAGTGACGTTACAGAACCACGTGCTCGGTCATCTCGTTAATTAATTTTACGTGCGCTTTGCGAATTGGACGCATTAAACATATAATTTTATCTATGAATAATTGTACCTTGTTTTATTAATGAAGTAGCTCTAATAGGAGCCACCCTGGACATTTTCAATGAGTTTTATTTATTGTTTATTTCCGCGTGTATAAATTTCTTATATTTCCATAACTTAAGTGTGTTCCATTTACGCATCAATGTTCAATAAATTTTTGCGTGTGCCTATATGTATATGTTTGTTAGTTCTGGCGCAGACTGTTGGTAATATTAGACTTTAAAATGTATGTGCAGTCTAATGTGCAGGATATCTGGGTCTACGAATAACATTGTTCAGAGTATTGAATACGGTGATGTTTATAACACCTCTATAATGCGCGTTAAGTGGATACGTGCAATTTATACACTTTTGTAAAAAAATATATATTTTAATTTTATTTTCTTGGTACTATTGTCATAATTCATATTTCGTGTAGATTTTGTCTGAAATAAAATATTGATTGATATTGATTGTATACTTATATGTAAATGGTTGCATGTGATTGCTTACGCATTGTGAAAAGTGTGTTTGTTTGTACCATTGGCTTCGGCAAAATATGTAGCTGGATTATGTATTTATTCTTGACTATGTGTGCATATATAGCAGTTTATAACAGTTCGAGTAGTCTAAAGACGACGTCGGTGGTGGTCGTGTTTCAGTCGAATACAGCAGTGTTGGACGCTATTGTCATCTAGTGACTGTTGAAGGTACACTTTCACGATAGAAATGATTACTCGCAATCAAAGAGACGGCGAGGATGAAGACTTAGAGTCTGACGTGTTCAAATTAGAAAATTATGAAATATGGATATGTCAGGGCTGTAAACAAGATTCGAGTGAGAAAACTACACGCTGGTAGAATGTGAATACTGTGACAATTGTATAAACATGACTGAAATGGAATACAAAATAATGAACGATATAGAACACATCCACTGGTTCTGCCCACCGTGCGATGTGAAAGTGGTGAAAACCCTTAAACTCGAAAAAAAAATTGTGAAGAACGATGCGAGGAATTCCTTAAAATGGCTGGACATTGGATCAGGCAGTTGGATGAAGACATCAAAGCAAAAGTTGACGAGACAAGAGTTAGCGAAATGATTAAAGAAGCAAATATCAAACACAAATCAGACAAAGTCATTAATGAAGTAAAGGAGGTAGTCAAGGATCAAACAATAAAAACCAAGGAAAAATATTAAACAGTGTCGTCATATTTAACCTTCACGAGTCAAATTCACAACCTAAAGCATGACATGGAAATGTTACTGGAACTATGCACGGAAATAAACAAAGACTTTGTAGACACTGATATCACTGAGATCCGTAGACTATAGGAGACGCCAAGGATGACAAAACTAGACCAGTGTTAGTAACACTATCCGAAAGCAAAAAGAAACGTGGTAAAGTAAAGTAAGAAATTAAAAAACATAAAGATCGAACATGAAAAAACCAAACAGGAGAGAGAAGAATAAATAAATTCTACGAAGAAGCAAAAACCAAGAAGTAGCACACAAATCATCGGGAAACTACTTGGTCAGAGTGCGAAGGCCATCATGGGACCAAACAATTAAGAAGATCAGAAAACACGATTAATTACCCACGCACGTAGAACAGGTAAAGTAACCAACAACAAACCATATTCTGAACAGGACAGGAAAAAGTGGTATTAAGTGTTTTTTTATACAAACGCTGACCAGCTTAGGAATAAACAGAATGAATTTGAACAGAGATTCAAAGATTTAAAACCAAACATTATACCGATTAATGAGGTAAAACGTAAAATCCCCGAAAGTCTAGTTACCACCCAGAGTTCTCGCTTGAGAGAGATATAAAAAATCTCCCAGAATACTGAAAACCAAGAAGGTAGAGGAATTATGATATTATATATTGAAAACTTCTTACTAGCAGAAAAAGTAAATCTGGATACGTCAATGAAGGTACGTCTATTTGTAGAATTAAAACTTATTAATGCAAGAAAGCTTCTATTTGGATATATTATAGATATAGTCATATGATAAAAATTAATAACTTATAAATATGACTAAAACAACACCACAGTTAAATTATTCACACATTATAACTGTAGGAAATGTCCACCTCCATGACATAAATTGGAATAATTGGACAACTAAATCCTTAACAACCTAATTTTTTATTTGTAAAATGCCTAAGAGATGCAATTATTTCTCAGCATGGGACAGACCCAACCAGAGGCAGAGGTTCAAATAACACCATTGTTTTAGGTTTAATTCTATCAAATGATGATGACATCATAGGAGATGTAGAACACATCAGCCCCTTATCAAGAAGCGACTACTGTATGCTAACTTATGAAATTATGGGTACAATTATACTAAATAATAACACTAAAAAAGAAAGTATTACAAAAAGGCAGATTTTTATAGTATGAGGATTGAGTTTTGCAAAATTAGGAACAATGTCAGAGCGTTAACACAAAAACTTTGAAAGAAACTTAGTTTGAAAGAAGCTTAGCTAATCAAACAAAAAAGAACCACAAAGCCTTCTGGCAATATTATAAATCCAAAACTACAATCAAACCAGAAATTGGTAAATTAAATGTAGATCCAACAATCCCAAACTACAACAGATAATGAGGGAAAAGCAAATATTCTTGCAACCTACTTCGCTAGCTTATTTACAACCGAAGAACCAGGGGAAATACCAACTATACCTAGAGTGAAGACTAAAACAATGATGGAAGAGTTAACAATAACTGAAAGCATAATATTATTGGCGTTAAAAAACCTAAACGTAAACAAATCCCCTGGTCTAGATGAAATAGGAGACAGGCTACTGGTAGAACTTCGGAATCAATATGTCACCCATTACGTACAGCATTTGAAACATTGATAAAACAGCTAGTGTTCCGAACGATTGGAAAGAACGGAACATTTCAGATATTTATAAAAACGGAAATAAGGCATTATCATACAACTATCACCCAATAAGCATTACAAGTATTCTACGTAAATGCATGGAAAGGATCATAAGAAACCATATTACTGAGTATGTGAAGGAACATTGTCTATTTAGCCCAAAACAATATGATTATATATCAGGGCGTTCAACAGTCATCCAAATTATAAAAGTTTGAGATAACTGGACCTTGGCACTCGATAATGGAAATTATACAAATGGCATTTAGACTTCCAAAAAGCTTTTGATACTGTACCACATAAGAGCCTAATAAATAAATTTGATAGCTACAACATTAGGAAAGAAATAATAAATTGGATCACAGATAGAAAACAAAATGTGATTGTAAATGGAAAAGAATCAAAATGGCACAATGTAGTTTCTGAGATACCTCAGATTTCGATTTTAGGAAAATTACTATTTGTATTATATATATAAATGACTTACCAGAACTAACTAAGTCTTACACATTTTAATTTGCAGACGACATCAAGATATTTAGAACTATTACAGATAAAAATGACCAGGGCATTTTACAACACGACCTAAATACCTTAGAGCAGTGGAGTGGCAAGCGGTTATTAAAATTTCATCTTAACAAATGTAAACATATGACTATTGGAAAAAACCACTTTGTACAAATCGACTATTTTATGACACTTAACACCACCATACATCTGCTCGACACAATCGAAAAACAAATCGACACAAAGCTATCATTTGATGACCACATTAATCAAGCTGTAAACAAAGCAACAAAGATGACAATAGTTCGCAGGACTTTCCAATTTCTTGACAAAGCTGCGTTCTTGCCATTATATAATACAATGGCAAGAACGCATCTTGACTACGCCATAGCAGTATGGTACTCTTAAAACACATCATTGCAATTGAAAACGTCCAAAGAAGAGCAACCAAAGTATTATCAGGTATGAGAAACCTAACTTATATAGAAAGATTAAAATCTCTTAAACTACCCTCGTTAGCATATAGAGGTTTACGGTGTGATATGATTGAAGTTTGTAAATTATACACAATTTATACGACATTCAATTTTCACCTACCTACTTTCTACATGGGATGACACATCTTTCAGGAGAGGGAATAGGGGCGTACGCTATTTACTCAAAGTCAAAAGAAAAATAAAAGAAAAAAAATGTTTCTTCTCAGAATGACTGAGCCTTGGAATTCCCTCCATGAATCAATCGTACAGGCGAAGTCCATAAATACTTTTAAAAAACCGCCTGGACCAATTCTGGTTCAACCAGGCAATTTTGAAGCAAAATAGGAACATGAATTCTTCAACTATTAATAGATGACGATGGAGATCTGATAAATGAGGAGTCATAAGAATCCTGCGATCAGAACCATCCTAAGGTATTTTAAGGTAAGATGACAATTCAGAATCTTAACCATCTAATCGTCCAGAGGATTAGACCCATACACCTTTCAACTGAAATATAGGGATATAGGTGAAGTTGTTGAATATTTGGTCATTAGAGGCTCTAATTGGAAGGTATATAGGTGAAGTTATTGCATATTTGGTCAGTAGAGACGCTACTTGGAAGGAATATATTATGAAGGAAGTCGAACATTTTAAGAAAATGACACAAAACATTTCAGACTGGAAGTTTGTAAGTTGGAAGTTTGTGCGTTGAAAGTTTAGGATATGAAACTTTGTGAGTTGAAACTTCGTTGAGTTCGAAGATTGTGATGTGAAAATTTGTGATATGAAACTTTGTGACATGAAAGTTATTTAGGTTTTATTTAGGTTAGAGTGGCGCCGTCTAGAGGATGGTGACCGCACTACAAAGCGCCACATGATGGAGAGTTTTGGTACTTGTGGCGTCACCTAGCGGATATTTTTTAAGGTTACACACAAACATAAAATTAGGGTTAAGAAATCGGAAAATTGCATGTTTTGGCCTCCGGTCAAAACATGTAATTTTCAGGTTATGGTCACTATCCGCAAGACAGCGCCACTCTAACCCTAATTGGTTATTCCACACGAAGGCGCCAACTTAACCCTAACTAATTCATTACGTATCCGCTAGGTACCACCACGATAACTCTAATCAATTATTCCATACGAAGGCGCCATCTTAACCCTAACTAATTCGTTACGTATCCGCTAAGTACCACCACCATAACGCATATCAGTTATTCCTCACGAAGGCGCCACTTTAACCTAACTGTTTCATTAAGTATCCGCTAGGCGCGGTTATATGTTGTATGGAAATTACGTCACTTCGGAAGTCACGTGGTTGTCATGCCGGCCCTCTCGGAAGTGTCATGGCCATCCGGACTTGACTGAACCATCGAAAAGATGGCCGCTTCATTGACACGATTTTACTTACATGATTTGGGCTTAATCATTTTTTGAGCATAACATTTTATGACGCTACGTAGACGAGTTGGTTAAAAGTTTCTGAGATGAACGTCTGTGATTTGAAAGTAACATGAAAGTTTGTGCGTTGACCCTTTAGTGTGTTGACTCGCCTTCGCGATTCTGGTGCAATTGTAGTATAATTAGTGCTCGTTCTGTAAACTCGCCATATTGAGAACGAATGAAAACACGGCAAACCCTGCTGTTCGTAGCAATTCCGATCGCTAAAACTGCCCGAAAACACAACATTTGACAATCTTATGTGCCATTTGGGCACCTAAAATTATGTAGTATAATATAATGAACGTATTGGTATAGATAAAGCGAGGTAAGAGTGAAACACAAAGCCGTAATAATAAGGGCCCTGTTTATGAAAGATTACCTGTATTAGTTAATAGACATTGTTTAATTTCAGAAATATAATAATGGCAATGAGAATATTTGTATATAGTTGCATATAATTAGCTTGTTTACTTTAGTCACCTAGTGATTGAAATGTTGGTGAGTAAGAGTCGTGCTAGTGGCGCCGAATAGCGACCGATGGCTAATCAAGAGATCGGTTTATTTTGTTTCCAACTGATTAACAGATCAACGAAGTATTATTACGTATGGTATCGTTGGAAAACTAGTTGTCTACTGATATTGTTTAGCATTGTTTTAAAACCTAATTATGGTGAAGAACGATTAATTTTAATTATAGTCGAGGTTGTTGTTTTGTGTCGGTGATAGCATAGGGTCATGTAAACACCAGGGCCGGAACGACACACTACTTCACGTTACGATACCAATCGCGATACGATACATATTGCGATACAGACTACACTGACTAGGATGATACAACAGTAAAAGCCACGTATTTATTACGTTGACAAGGCAACGCTATAGCAGACGTCACGTCGTCACTCACATGAGGTCCAAACTGCACGCGCGCATTGAAAAAATAATAGATTTTACATAGATTATAGTTAGGCCGTGTTCACATACAACGTTCATCCGCATTATGAAGCGGTTCCCAATTTGGGTAGCGCAATGTAAACACCCTTAATCCGCATTAAGCTACCCGAATTTTAATGCGGGAAAACAGGTGAATTAGGATGCGGATTAGCCAATGTGAACGCTCCGTTTGCCTTGATTCGGCGATGGCGGCGATGCTGCATGGCAGAGGACCGTAGTCTCGCGATGTATGAGTGCATATGACCCGCACACCACGCCCTCTGGTGCACTAATTCGGTTGGCGGTTTAATCCGGCTTAACTCGGTGTATGTGAACAGAGTCGAATTAGTTGATCCGCATCTTAATTCGGTTGAAAATTAGATGCTAACACGGCCTTAGATATACATGTGAGAAAAGTACTACATGTTGTGTTTATCACAAAGTGACGTGAATAATGTTTTGTTTACGGCTATCGCCGTGTGCCTCGATGCGGATATTGTATATCGTGTTCCGTACCGTGTGTGAATAGCGACACATCGGTGCACCTGTGTATCGTTCCGGACCTAGTAAACATATTTACTGTCACACCTTCGAATAATAGAGAGAGCTAAAATAATGTTTAAAGTGGTTTTCTGTTATAAATCTGTAGCAGATGCATTTTAATGTATACCATCGTAATGTGTGTATTGTAGAGATTCCTATGGCGGTTTGTAGGATATCACGTGATTTGAATAGTTGATACTTGGGTGTTTTAGTACAAACATTGCATAGCTATTCACAAGTTAACTTGTAATTTGTACAGACAACCAGGCCTTTCCGCGGTCTACGGGCTCTTGTATGCACCAACATGATTGGCGAATCCGTTGTGAAACGACGGCTGTTATTGATGACAGTGGAAGTATATAATAGTCACGGGCGTCGAAGCAGCAGAGGAACTCCAGCCATGTGACAGTCAGGTTGCAAATAACATCTAAAAACGTGCATGATTCCTCTAGAAGAACCCTACTCGCTCAACGGATTCGCGGACGTTGGGGGATGCGACGCACCGGCGGCGTCGATGGCGGAGTCGCTGAGCCACATACGCTGACTTCTACCGCCGTCCACCTTCGCTAGCCGCTACCGCCTTGCCGTTGACAGCCGCACTGCCAGCTGCCACTACCGACAGCTTGATTTTTACTTCCGCCTTCTCCACTCGAGATTGTATACACGACACGCGCCATCTTGTTCGTCGTTGTTGTGGCCGTAGTGAAATACATTTGTGGACACAACACAATAAGGTACGGATGACAGCACACGCCGAGCCCGCCGTACGCAAGGCAGAACTCGCCGAGCACGCCGTACGCAAGACAGCACCCGTCAAGCAAGCCGAACGCACATCAACTTTCGCCGAGCACGCGTAACGCAAGACTGCACTCGCCGAGCACATAAATCATTCTTGATGTGGGATTGTGACCATACTAGTTTTTCCATTGTGTGTTATTGAACGGGAAATCTTTTACCATTTACCATTGTTGTTGAATTAATGTAGTTGCACAAATACACACGCCGAACCTAACGAAACGAGTACATGTCCATTGGCTCGCCGTATATTACCCAGCCAAATTTCAATCTGTGACACTATGTCTTCAAATACCAACGCGAGCCCCCAGCTAATTAAAGTGAAACTATGTAATAACTTTTATTTATAATTTTAAATAATTTTATCTATAAATTTAAATCATACTAGATATGTGGGGAAATTATATATAACAAAACATATTGGATCAAGTAACAAAAGAAATATTATGAATGTTATGTAGCTAAAACATATATATTGCTTACTGTCGCCATGGTTGTGGAGGACCCTATTAAGACCCTGATCTATTGGCATAACAGGGTCCACCCGAAAAAAACACCTGGCCAACATTTATTCAAACTTGCGCTACAAAAAATAATTCGTGATGTCATTTCGAGAATATATGTTCAATGTTGCATACTATTAATACTGCAAATTCAATTCAAATACCTTATATCTGACTGATAAGGTTTATTTCTCTAGAGAATGAACAGCTGTCCACAGATAAACAATTATACATGTGACATTAGCAGCACATTTTCAACTACTGTGAATTTATAGCAGCTTCTCCCAGTTTTCACTATTGTGGATGACATGAAGTTTTTCATTCTTTGCAGTTCTTGCCATAAACATTTCGTACGACTGTTTGATGGTTTGATGTAGTAAGTAAACATCTGACTGTCTAGCGGTAACAATGACATTGAACGTCACACTGCCGCAGTATCGGGTATTTTCACGAGGGCTTACACTTTTTGGAGATGAATATGTTTGCATCGACTGAACACTGACCACTATTCCTAAAAGAGAGTATTGCTTTTGGAGACAAAGTACCACACTTCAGCCAGGTTATGTGAACACATTTGTGTTGTCGCTGTTATTGTTGTTGTTGTTGTTTTTGCTGTTGTTATTGTTGTTGCTGTCGTTCCGTTCGTTGTTGTTGTTCTGATAACTTGGGCTTGACACATGATTCATTTTGAAATCATCAGCAAACAACAATGCATGCGGTGTAGGTTAATTCAATGTTCAGCATCAGCATAGCCATTCAGGTGTGACAAAGAGATGTCTCATGCCGTGTGTCATCGTCGGACACGCGTGACTGAACAACGGCTGTGGTCTGTCGCCTTGGAGACGCTCAGTTAGCAGCACTATTTAATATGTGATGATGGTCTAACATGAGAAATATATAATATGTCAATTGTTTACTGCAATAAAAATCTCCGTTTTCCTGGCAGCTGTCACGTTGACCAGACCGACGAATAAAGGCCAGATAATTTTTGGAAGTCGATTTCCGCCGTGACGCGTTAAAAAACATTAAATGCTTTCGACATAAATCGACGGACCGGCGGGTATACACCGAATCAACGCTAACTCTCAATCAAGCGACCTGCTGATTCAGAACGGGATAAGTTTAAAAATAATAAATGGAGTTAGACGCAAACTGCATGGCCATACTCTATTTTCAGGCATTGGACTAGGGGTTTACAAATATATTTTCATTTGGTAAGTGAATATATTGCCAGACTACTTGCACTAGTGACGTGGTATTAATTAACAGATTGGCGCGGCCCATGATGTTAAGATGTGTTCAACAAGGTTTTAACAGTAAACCACTGGCGTGATGTTCCTGATTGCAGTTGCAAATGGTTACGCTTTAGTAACTCGTATAGGTGTATGGGCCGAAAATCATGAGTTTTGTGTCCCTTTTAGATATTTCGTTAATTTCTTGCCATGGTTATCTCAGTGGATCACACGGACCGGTAGCTTGGACTTACTTATTTGGTAAAACTTGCCCCGCATACAGGGCTAGCTGTTACAATCGACCGCGCCTGGGAAACTGTATAGGCCCCTATGTCTAATTAATTACAATAAGGAATATAATTGGCATGGTAATTGTTTTATTAATTCTAATAATAAGTTACATTGAGACAAATTATGCATCTAACATACTTTTTTACAAAATGTTGCTTCAACTGAAGAGTGTAATAACTAACCCCGGTCTCCCCTATCAGGTTCTAACACAACAAGCGCGTGTATGAGTAAAGCAGCTTTAGATCAAACATATCCTTATGTTTTATGGTGCTCCTTGCCATACCAGTTCCACCAACAGCAATAAAACATCATTACCCAGTGTTACTAAACACCATAACTGTCATGTTTTAGACTAACGACGTCATCTAATAACGTCAGTGTAACTAAACCCAAAAACTGTAATGCGTAGTCGTTTGAAACAGTATTAATGACATCATAAAAATACGTCAGACATCTTTATGACGTCCATAAAAAAAACACAATTCGTATAATTTACGGATGATCTTTGCTTATGCTATAGCATTGTATCTTTATTGTTATAAAAAGTCAAGACCAAGTTATTAAATTATTAGTGTGGTGTCCAGTCTGTAGGACTGTTCAAAGCGCTTTACACTCCACCCACTGGTAGACCTGTTCATTCCAACAAAAACTCGACTTCTCGGGAATGTTTTAGCCCCGCTGCAATTACGTAAAGACTGTTCGTTCACATGTTCACCTCTGTCTGTAGCCATATACTCATTTATACAGATACGTGAACTGAGACAACGTGGAGTGAAATAAATTGCCGAAACTTAGAAAGGGCAGCAACGACGACGGGTTTCCTCGATTGTGGACGCACTTCGCAAAGCTCGAGCAGCTGTAGCAGTCTTGGTAGTCACCGTCCGGCAAACCGCTGCAGTCTTTAATTCCACGAGGACCCGTCGGACAACATGTGTAGTGCCGATATATTCGGATATAATGTTAAATGTGACAGCCTTAGCAATACGTTCGTAAGAATACGAAACATGTAGTCCCTATCGGCGCAGTGGCTAAAGTGGTCTGTATTCGAGCGAGTTCAAAGTATTACCAACGTATCTCTGTTGCAAATCCAAAATACAGTACGCCGCTGACAGTTACCCTGCGCTTTGCCAGCACTTTAGACATTGCATCCGAATTAATCTTGAGAAGACCGAAGTAATGTGGATAGGCGAACATGAGGTGGACCTTCATGCAGTAGTCGATGGAAAGCAATTGAATAGCGTTTTGTACTTGGACCGTATAGTGCGTGGGGATGGAGGAAGTGGCAAGGAGGAACAGAGGGGTGGCAAGCAAAGCACCAGCATGGAGGAGGGACAGATAGTTGGAGAAACAGCTAAAGGGGAAATGTGTGGGAAGTCTGAGTGGTACCAGGTTGTGCATATGGTTTGGGAGCACATGCAGTGACAGAGAGACAGAACGAAACGTTAGAGGTAGCAGAGAACAACTGGGTTCGGAGAATGTGTAGAGGTGAAAGTGGAATTAAGAGAAGGGATTGGAATGGATAAAGACATGAGGATGAAAGTAGTGGGAAGCAGACAGCGATGTGCTGGACACATACAGAAAACGAGTGAAGAAATATTGAAAAATAGAACAAGGAAAACAAAAGAGGGTTGAAGAAAGCGACGACGAAGACCGAAATAAAGATAATAAAGATGAAGGGACAGTGTTAAGAGAGGTCTCGAAGGGGCAGAGATGAACAGCCGAAAGTGGGACAGAATGACATAAGCTCACGATGGATAGAGACGACTCGTCGAGAGGATGGAACAGACTAAGTGATGTCGCCTCCACTACACAAGGGACACAGGTGGAAGAAGAACAATATCGTAGGTCTGATTTTTTATATAAATGTGTACATTCTCTTATAGATTCATTGTATCTGGTAGGAGCTGTCCGATCTCATCGTCCTTCTATTTCTCTACTTAGGCCTAAGTACAAACATTTTAGAATTTCCAACAGCCGACTCAACATTAGGAATACTTACATGAACATAGTTGTCATATATCTATGGACGCCTGTACTTTCACGTCTGCAGTGCAAAACCATTGATATGTGTAATGTTACTGTCTTAATATAGTATACTGTAAATGGTAGATTGGTAGCCTTGCATGGTATAAAATGTATTATTATTTTTAGAGATTTATATGTATGTTTATGTATCATGCTTGTTGTGTCGTTAAGTATCTTTTTACCAATCATGTTAATGGTTCATCGGACATGTTTGATCTGAACATAAATAAATAAAATGTATCAGTTTGATTACCAATTCATGTTTTCGCGAATAATCAATCCTGTCTAATATCTCTTACAATATGCCAGCTCGTTTAATTAATCCTGTCTAATATTTAATACAATATGTCAGCTCATTTAGTTACTCCCGTCTATTATCTACTACAATATGCCAGCTCTTTTAATTAATCCTGTCTAATATCTACTTCAACATGCCAGCTCGTTTAATTAATCCTGCCTGGTATCTACTACAATATGGCAGCTCGTTTAATTAATCCTGTCTAATATCTACTACAATATGCCAGCTCGTTTGTACCAATGCATTATTTAGTTTTTTTTAAATCATCGGACAAACTATTAAATAATTTTTTCCAGATCCAGTCAAATGTTGGCGACAAAAAAGGCAAGTGTGGTCCGGCTGTGTGGTCCGGCTCTATACTACGAAATGAAACTATTCACATATACGCAAATTACCGGATCTAACTATGAACGCATATTTTCGATAATGTAGGCCCTACGGACTGTTGTATTAAACTGAATGCGCATATTACATAAACTATTCACGCATTACAGATTTATACATCGACTTGATTGGCGATGGGCTAAATGGATTGAGTGAGCTCCGCCTCCACCGCCGCCTCCGCTTCCAGTTCTTCCACACAGCGACCACAGCGAGAACCGTCACAATGGCGAACTGCGTGATGTTGCTGTGCTCACAATGCAAATATGAATACAAGCGACAAATAATAATTATTATAATGCATTTTTATACAATTAAGACATTGTAACATTTAAGACATTGTCCTTATAACAATTGCTCAACAACTTGTTATGTTTATTAAATAAAAATTTCGCTGTTGGTTCATTAGACCTAAAACAGATGCATTCACAAGAGAATTGACAATATACAAATATCGGAAATGTAACGTAGTTTTAATAAGATATAATGATAGTAAGTAAATGTCATTATAGCCGGAAACGGCAGTCCCATACTGTTAGTTTGTCCCAAATAGCTGCAATGTTAATTTATATTATTCATTAATGCATTGTTTTATTAATTAGAAATATACTTTCTTGATGGACAAATACCTTACTTCGTACCCAAAATGCAATAATGGAACGTGGTACTCAAGTATGCTTTCCACACACGCACGCGCACGCACGCACGCACACACACACACACACACAAATCCCTGTCTACCGGTAACACATTTTACACCTATTACACTTCGTTATGGAAGTATCGTGGTTAGCACATCCATTTTACATGCCCGGACCACGCACGTGTTAGCGCACATTATTTAAACGTCTAATAAATTTAAGTTAGTAATCCGTTCTTTAAAAAGGGTCCACACAAAAAATATTTAGGCGTTACTTAGAATATTGCATACACACTTGGAGGCCATATAATGAAAAGGATATAAATCAGCTATAAAAACACAGAAAAGAACTAATTAGCTGATTCCAGAACTGATACTCGGAGAAACTATAATATGACGTATTTACCGATTTCCTTATATAAAAGTATCCGGTATGGAAGTTCTGTAATAAAGTTGTTGCCATGTTGAGGGTGTATGGCATGAAGTGAACGGAGGGCGGTTTGTCCCACAAATTGGTTGGATGTGGGCTTTGTGGGACGAGGGAGATTGGAATGTTGGCCCCTAAAGCAATTGGTTGGTGGGAGGTTGGCCCCTAAAACAGTTGGGGGATGGAAGGTTGGCTCCTAAGACAATTGGGAGATGGGAGGTTGGCACTTGAAACAGTTGGTAGATGGAAGATTGGCTCCTAAAACAGTTGAGAGGTAGC
This sequence comes from Lamellibrachia satsuma, assembly GCA_033239005.1. Classification (NCBI taxonomy): domain Eukaryota; kingdom Metazoa; phylum Annelida; class Polychaeta; order Sabellida; family Siboglinidae; genus Lamellibrachia; species Lamellibrachia satsuma. Next base: position 209,986 of record BSQZ01000015.1, read on the forward strand.
AGGTTGGTCCCTAAAACAGTTTGGAGATGGGAGGTTGGCCCCTAAAACAGTTGAGAGGTAGAAGGTTGGTCCCTAAAACAGTTGGAAGATGGGAGGTTGGCCCCTAAAACAGATGGGAGATGGGAGGTTAGCCCCTAAAACAGTTGGGAGGTGGAAGGTTGAGATCCCTGCCACCCCCACCAATCTTGAGATGTGTGGTCGATGTTGCAAACATGCAGAGCAGCGGAGGCCAGCGGTAGTACAAGCCAGAGAGAGAGAGGACAACCTCAAGCCCCGTGACAAGCAGCAAACATGCGCAGTGCACAGTACATCATAAATGACTACATAGTGCACAAAAATAAACACTGGAAAGTACCACTTTGAGATTCGTGACACATGAAAGTTAACGAACACAAAATCATAGCAACCCTAAACAATCATGCTAAATGGCGTAAGGATCAGGCGTCTGTTTGAAGTGCTCAACTACTTGTCAAAATTTATACCGGACAGGTCACCCCTGACATATCAGCTGAAGCAAGCAGCTGAACAAAGGCATCGACTTTTTTTAGACACAATGAACAGAAGGGTGCAGTTCTTCCATGTCAAGAAATCAGTGATCACTCAAACCTTGTCTGCTCTGACAACCAGATCAGGTGTCTGCTCTGACGTCCAGATGTCTTGGGTTGGGGCACACTTGCGAACAGGCATAGCGTATCCGCCTCTTGAAGCATGGCATAGGATACGCATAGAGAGTAACTGGCCAAGGTGGTGGTGTTTCGACTTCTTCTTCTTGAGGCTACCGTGTCGAGGCCTCACGCGACCACGGTGACGAAATATTTTTCCACGCCAAATGTATCTTACTATTGTTTGTCTGACATTGAAACGGGTCTAGTTTCCTTTGTTATGTCCTATCATTTGTTACACAAGCAATACGCCCATGTGGCTTTGGTGCAGCTGGTGAATTTTTTTATCCGCGACGACAGGCGGCAAGACGGCGACACGACGACAGGAGAAGGCAACCAACTCGGCGATAAGCGGCATCCTACACTGCATCTCGGCTTCATACGGTTTTCGTAGGCTCGTAGGCTGTAATTTGTCTGCGACAAAATGACAACTTTGCCATTAGATTGCATTATCAGTAGTGTCCATGCATAACCTATAACGCACACGATTTGAGGGATGCCCTGGTGGTGAAGTAGACTGTAGTGCTTATACACGTGGACTGTTTATTGGACTTCTTCGCAACGGAAGGACAATTGAACAGATTTGAATCGAACATTATTGAACCTAATACAATGAACGGTTTACCATTTTCTCTTTTGATGCGTGAACAGGTTGGTCACAAAATATACTTGTTTGTTACGCATTTTCTTTTACTAAGCGTTAATATACATTTCCCCCCTTAATTGTGATACATTCAACATGGTTTCATGGGAATAAGACTTTTTCCAATTTAAATTTACAGTATTCAAATGCCTGTGCATGATGTATGCTTATACATGGCTTTGATAATGTATTGCTCTGTTAAAATGTTAGTAAATCTTATTATGTTGAACGTTGTATACGTAATTATGAAATATGATATTTTGATATCCCAAGGCAAAATATGCAGTAGCCAGTAAGTAACATATACAACTACAAATGTATAGATATCTACAAAAAGTCGAACATATGGGAAGGACAATTTATTGAAGTAACATCAAACACCATCAATAAAAATATCATTCTTGGAAACATATACACATCTCCTAGAGATATCATTGAGAATTACCAAACCTTCATAGAAGAATAATCTCCTAAATTAGTTCATCTACACAAATTAAAAAGTGAAGTAATAACAGCAGGGAATTACAATATTGGCTTACTAAAAATAAAAGAAAAAACATAATATGTAAATACTTTGATACAGTCACAGTACATGGTTTTTTCCCTAAAATTACTTTGCCTACAAGATTTTCAAACAGTCATGGCACACTTATTGATAATTTCCTATATAAACGGTAGGATTTTTTAAATCATCAGCTGGTTTTTAATCAGCAGTATTTCAGATCACTTTCCATATTTTATTTGCCTTGACTACAAACAACCTATTAATAACGTACCTAAATTTAAAAAAAAATTGAAAGTATGATACTGACCACCGAAACCAATTTAAAACAGAACTCATCAATCCAATATTTACGATAAACTGAACAAGGATAAGGATGCTAATCCTAACAACAATTACAATCTGCTTGATGAAATTATTAATACTGCTATGGATAAATTTGTGCCAGTTAAAATGATTAAATATAATAAACACAAGCACAAAAATTGGATTGGATTACACAAGGCATTATCAGGTCAATAAAGTTTATAGACAAATTGTATTCAAGAATTAAACAAACTCCTATACATGCAGCAGAATATGTAACTCTCAAAACAAATCTTCACACATATAATGCAATTCTTAATAGAAACATTCGACTAGCTAAGCAAATGTATTATCAATCCAGTTTTTAAAGAAATAAGTGATATGATTAAAGAAATTATTCAGAAAACCCTAAAAAGAAAGAACATTTTCCTGACTGTTTTAAAGTTGATGGCAAAATGGTAACTGACAAAAATACTATCGCCAATAAATTTAACTAATTTTTCAACAATATTGGGCTAACCCTTGCCTGTCAAATAACCAATACTGGAGATAAATCTTTCAAAGATTATTTGAAAAGCCGAAGTCGAAGTCGGAAATCAAATTATGAGTATAGTTGATAATTTACACCCAAAATCTAGTTGTGGGAAAGATGGTCTATCAACAAAAGTATTAAAGCTGATAACAAATTAAATTAGTGAAACGGTCACACTAATTATTAATCAGTCCACTTCTTAAAAAGGTGGTGATACCATTTTTTTATTTTAGTCCAATTTCTATTTTACCAGCCATTAAAAAAAAATTAACCAAATGCACAAACACTTTCATTCCAATAACGTATACTATGATAATCAATACGGGTTTAGAGAAAAACATTCTACAGAACTAGCCACTCTAGAAGTAGCAGATAAAATTGTTCAAGAACTTGATCAGTCAGCAACTCCATTAAACATATACCTTGATTTATCGAAAGCATTTGACACCATTGATCACAACATACTGTTACATAAATTAAATTACTGTGGTATAAATGGTGCTGCACTTGATCTCTGTGCGAATTACCTATACAATCGCAAAGAATATGTAGAAGTTGGAGATATTAAACCGGAAGAAATAGCAAACTACTGGTGTTCCCAAAGGGTCTGTATTAGGACCACTCCTATTTATTATATTTATTAATGACAGCACTTTCTAGTGTCCTCTTTAAATTTATAATACATGCTGTGACACCACCTTATCCAGTACATTGAATACATTTAAATCTTTGGATGGCCAAAACCGACGTCAAAATATAAATAATGAAGTAGCAAAAATATGCAAATGATTAAAGGCCAACAAACTTTCTCTAAATGTTAAAAAACAATTATGATATTTCACATGCCTCAAAAGAAAATCGAATCTCCTGTATTGCAAATAGATGGGACAAACATTGAACGTGTCAATGATTAAAATGTTTAGGCATCACCATAAATATCCACTTAAACTGGGAGAGCAACATAAACAAAATAGCTAACAAATTTACAATTGGATAATTGGAATATTAAATAAACTTATATTTTGTTTATAATGTATAATTCTTTCATTCTTCCACACATAAATTATGGTGTATTGGTGTGGGGACAATTACTTTAAGGAAATACAATGCTTACACGGATCCCATTTACATAGATTCATAGAACATAAATTTCTCGGTTGGACGGCTGGACGACATATGCAAACTCCAACTCAAGTTTTATTTCAAATTAATTAATAAGCTCTTACCAGAATACTTCAATCACATCCCATACATAAACAACTTTGAAATTCATCAATACTACACACGTGAAAGAAATAATCTGTTTATTCCCAGAACCACACATGAATTTGCAACAAAGTACACTAGACACAATACAATACAGACTGTTAACAATACTCCAAATATTATCCTTGAAAACAGTTTATATGGTCTTTCCACTTACATTAAAAATTATATTATTAGGAATTATAAATCATGCTGTCTTATTCCTAATAGTTATATTTGTAAATCTTTACCTTAAACTACAATGGAGTCTCTTTATACTGTAGTGATCATGTGACTACGTAATATATAATTTTTTTACTTTAATAGGGTGGCTCCCATGATAGCGACATTTGATGTCTTAATGGGAGTCTCCCTGACCTATCTTGAATTTTGTTTTATAATGTTCATACACGAGACTATAGGTCAAATAAAACACGTCTGAGTCTGAGGGATACGCATTTTAGCTCAAGCTAAAGTAGGTAAACAAAACAAATGTAGATTGCCATAACTCGTCTCTTTACATTCTGTTGGACACTTCTGGTCACACAGTTTGTTAAAAGTGAAAGCCTGCGGCTACAGTAAGTGAACATTACTGCTCACAATTTAATTGTGATGAAAACACCAGTCCGTCAGCGCATGAAAGTGGGTTTGCATGCAATATTTCTCAAATTCTGCCCGATTTATCATTTTGAAAAGGCGTCGATCGGACGAAAGTAACGTCGGCTTTGGTAATGAATTCAACATTATGTGATCAGATCACTATTCATCCAGCTGAACGAATAAACATTGTTAACCCATTAACTTTCACCTGCGACGCATCCAACGTGCACACCGAACCATGAACTAACTGGGCTGGTGCGCATTGCCTCGAATGTAGCTACGTTGTGGTGATTGTATAAGTGAATCCTTTTAAAACATGTACTGCAATTTGACGAGTATGAAATAGGAGGTTGGAATAAAAGATAGGGGGAGGTGGGATTTAGAGGTTGGAGATATTAACGATATAATATAAATAATATTACACATTATATCAATAGCATTACCACACAACCTCCGGAAGCAGTTGCATCGTGCCACGGATGTCCACAGTTATTACTCGTCGTTCATCTTATTGATTGGTGCCCAGTCCACCATATATGACACCACTGCTATGTATAAAATTCCATCTTGCGCGTAGTGTGCGAAGCGTATCTTGCGAAGGATTCGTGAACGGCTGTTGGTTATCGGATAGGTTATAGGAGGTTCTTCATAATGATATATAACCTGTCAAAAGGGGGTTGGTTTATTTGCCGTATTGACTAAGAAAGTTCTATTCATCGGTGGTGGGAACAAAATAATATTTAATTAAAAAAATTCAATAAAATAAATATAAAGCATATGCGCACTTTGCTCCCATGACGAAGTTTGCGACACGTGCATGAGTGCCACTAAAATTAATTTTTTAATTGTTTTTATGGTTCTGTAATTCTAGTATTATTTTGTTACGAGGTGTGTATATGTAACAGCGTTAACCGTTTCCACCTTAAATGAAAATAAGTTAATCAAACCGTGTTTGACCACAAAAGGGGTGCGCTTTGCCCCACCCTACTCTATGCAGGTGTAACCAGGTGCTCATTGCAGCACGGTTATATCCTACTCTGTCACTTCTCGTGACGTACTAGGGCGTCTTTCTTTTACGTGGCGCATAATTTCACTATGACACAGTTCTGTCTTTGGCGATGCTAGCCAGGAAGTCCTGTTTAGTATTTTGCCAAAGTAATCTATTATTCAGCGGATGATTCAGGGTGTGTACCAAACGACGATGTTGCTATTGATGTTGTGCATGTACTGGACATATATTTATATTATATTTCGAATATTATCGAATAATATGCATTATGCCGATACTACTAATACAGAGCCGTTGTATGTATTGTCACACCACGGGTACATCTAGTCACTTTTAATTATACACACGTGAAAGGGACTTTGCTATTTGTATCGTGTGTCCCATGCGGGATCTCAATGGATGTCTGCTTTTAGGGAGTTGCAACGGGCCCAATAGAGAGCCGGGGACTTGGTCCGGTTGCGTTTGTGTCTGGTACTTTTCTTGAGCACTTAATAAAGATCGTTGTTTTTTTGCATAAAGGTTGTCATCGTTTTATAACCTAACGAGCTTGTTACACAGAGGTAAACAAGTGTTTTATGCATTCGCGGTTATTCGCCTCCATAAGGCATTACAATAAGAACACCTGGGTATTTATAATTCTGGAGGACACTATATGTTGGACATTCCCAGAAGGCAATATTTAGCCATGCATATAAACACAAGGTTTATACGCTACAAAACGCATCACCATTATATGCTTAACTGTATGTGTCAACTTGTTATGGTATCATTTATGATTAGGCTATTTTCCATTATCGGATATGGACTTGGTCCTATTTAGAACACCTATAATGGCAAAATAGCAAAGTCCGAATATTATGTTTACATTACATACATAATGTTACGGATGATAATAGTGTGCACATCACGTGGTCCCGTGAACACCTGACACCAATATGCTACACTTTGTCCTCGGGTATTGCAAATTGTTTTCGACTGTAGATACTGGACCGACAAGGTCGATATCGATAAAGAGATTACGGCAACATTTTATATTTTTAAAAAATGGTTCATTAAAAAACATCTGAGCGGTCAACATGTTAGAATATAAATTATATAGTTCATACGGTACTTATACTATGCATTTTTTACGATAAAACGATCATACTCGTATAATGTTGTTTTGTAAAATTTAAGTCATGCAATGATGTACACTATATAGGTTTTTTTTACGATAAACCGATCAGATTGTGTACCTTTAAGTCATGGAATGATGTACACTATATCATTTTGTTTACGATAAACCGATCATACTGTGCACATTTGGGGCATGTTGTGATGTACACTTGTAGTATTTTAACGTGAGCTAGTTTTAGCACACTTTTATCAACATTCGCAGCTTGTCATTATGATATTATTTAATATTAAACAAAACATTTTTATATCGTCGAGCGGATAAATATATATCATGTAGGCATTTGTTTATTTTAAATCAGCCAAAGTGTACCGGTATATATATATATATTGCTTTTAATGTTTTTTCGGTAAACAAAATGTAAATATAACTGGAATAATTCACCCGAATGTGTTGCTTCAGTCGAATGGTTTAGCTAATTGAAAGCTTTGTCTACAAATGTGCATGTCAGTATCATTTGGACATAATCTACATGAGCACGTCCTAGTGTTACAAGTAAAACAAGTTCAACAACTTAATACTGCACACCTGAGCTAGAACAAAATAGTTTCTTATGTTACATAGGTTGCATTCATCGTACGCCTAATTAACCGATTTTATAGTATACTCATTTGTTTAATAAGTCGGTAATTATGCGGCTTCCGACGACGAGCATAAACTCTATGGTAACTGAGAATAAACCGGCACGCCACCTAGTGAAATAGATGTGAGAGAATGCACACAACCAACCACACATACACCATACACAATTACACATACAAAGGCAAATTTGCGCACCCTCCTTCCCTCCCCCCTCCCTCCCCCCCTCTCACAATTCGGACGTATAGATCACATAATTTCCC
>BSQZ01000015.1:840000-850000 GCA_033239005.1 Lamellibrachia satsuma
AGAATGACAGAACATGTGTTCTTCCTTCAAGTGATATAGCAGTACGGGCTCTGTGTAGAATGACAGAACATGTGTTCTTCCTTCAAGTGATATAGCAGTACGGGCTCTGTGTAGAATGACAGAACATGTGTTCTTCCTTCAAGTAATATAGCAGTATGTGCTCTGTGTAGAATGACAGAACATGTGTTCTTATTTCAAGTGATATAGCAGTACGTGCTCTGTGTAGAATGGCAGAACATGTGTTGTTCCTTCAAGTGATATAGCAGTACGTGCTCTGTGTAGAATGACAGAACATGTGTTCTTCCTTCAAGTGATATAGCAGTACGGGCTCTGTGTAGAATGGCAGAACATGTGTTCTTACGTCAAATGATATAGCAGTACGGGCTTTGTGTAGAATGACAGAACATGTGTTCTTCCTTCAAGTGATATAGCAGTACGTGCTCTGTGTAGAATGGCAGAACATGTGTTCTTCCTTCAAGTGATATAGCAGTACGGGCTCTGTGTAGAATGACAGAACATGTGTTCTTCCTTCTAGTGATATAGCAGTACGGGGATCTGTGTAGAATGGCAGAACATGTGTTCTTACATTACATCCTTATATCATCAATAACAACACGTGTATGTCTAAAATAATTAATCCAATAAGGACTATTATGTCATCAATGCCATTACGTCATCAATACTATCCTCTCCAGTGAGGACTGTTATATCACCAGAACTGTATACATGTACTAGCAATATTAGTAATATCAACATATTTAATATTATTTTTTCATTCATCTATCTAAATTATGTCGATACCTACTGAAGAATTTTCTCAATTTCAAGGTACAGGCACAGTAACATCCGATGAAGCATTCCTCTCATACTTAGGAGGAAATCAAAACAACCTAAGTAATGTTTTAAATACAAATGAAAATAATGATGACAATCATGAGCTTCAAGTAATACGATGCTCTTCATATTATGACATTGATAAGTTCACCATTTTAGCAAACAGTAACACTAACAGTTTTAGTATTCTAAGCTCGAATATTCAGTCTATAAATGCAAAGTTTAATGAACTTGAAATGTTCGTAGAGGACTTACGTAGTATCAATTTTAAATTTAGCGTAATATGCTTACAAGAGACGTGGAAAGCTGATAATGATGATTTCTCTCAATTTTTTTTAGATGGATATGATTGTATAACACAGGGGAAAAAGTGTAGCAACAAAGGAGGGTTACTAATATATGTGGACAATAAATATAAATCTGAAGTAAAAATGAATTTAAATACGTACGAACACTGGGAAGGGCTAATGATTAAAGTAACTGGAAATAATTTATCAAAGACAATGACCATTGGAAATATATATAGACCTCCAAGAACATGCAACGAAAATATTACAAAATTCATTGATGAATTTTCATCAGTTATATCATCTCTGGAAAATAGCAATAATAATCTCATTATAGCTGGGGATTTTAACATAAATTTACTTAAAATAAATGAGAACAGAATCTACAGCGATTTTTTTGATACTTTAATATCACATAGTCTCTACCCTCAAATTACTTTCCCAACTCGTTTCACTAAAACCAATGGAACACTGATAGATAACTTTTTTTGTAAGCTAAATAAATCTTTATTAGAAAGCATTGCTGGGATCTTCACAAAAACATTTTCAGACCATCAACCTTATTTTTTATTTCTAGACAATATTCCAAAAATTTAATTTCCTCCCAAATTTATAAAAATAAATACACAAAGTGAAGAAGCCATGCAGAAAGTTCAAATTGAAATAGATTCATATAAATGTTACAACAAACTACATAAACATCAAAATGAGGACCCCAATCTAAATTATAACATAATGCATGAAGAAATTATGCGCGCAAAAAATAAGTACATGCCATTTAAAATAATGAAATTTAATAAATACAAACATAAAAATTCGACATGGATCACTCAAGGTCTGTTAAAAGCTATTAGATATCGGGACACACTTTATAAACAATTAAAAATGTCTGACCCTAATTCACCAGATTATGAGACCACAAACGCTATCCTCAAAACGTACAACTCCATATTAAAAAGAAATATTCGTGCAGTTAAAAAAAATTATTTTGAATCACGATTTAACCGATTCAAAAATGACATAAGAAATACTTGGAAAACCATCAATGAAATTCTTTCAAAAAATAAAGGAAAGAAAAAATCCTCGACAATTTTTAAAGAAAACGGTACTAGTATTACTGATAAAACTGATATAGCAAAGAAATTCAATAACTATTTTACAAACATTGGTCAAACTATTGCAGAAAGCATTCAATATAAAGGAAATAAAAATTATGGCTACTATTTAAATACACAAGTTAAATCTGTTCTAAAATTTAAGAATGTTAATGAAGAAACTGTAAGGAAAACAATAAATGATCTTCCTACAAAAAACAGTAGTGGATTCGACGGCATTTCTTCAAAATTGCTGAAAATAATTGAACCCGCCATCATTAAATCCTTAACCTTAGTAATTAACCAAGTCATAAATACAGGCATATTTCCTGATAAACTTAAAATTGCAAAAGTAATTCCAATTTTCAAGAACGATGACCCAACATTATTCAAAAATTATAGGCCTATTTCTCTCCTTCCAACTATTTCTAAAGTCTTAGAGAAAATCATCCACAATCAGTTATCTGCATATTTTATTGATTCTAAACTATTTTTTCATAATCAGTACGGATTTAGACCTAATCATTCAACCGAATATGCATCACTTGAATTAGTAGATAGAATCATTACTAAAATGGATAGAAATTACTTACCAATTAGTATTTTTCTTGACCTTTCCAAGGCATTTGATACTATTGACCATTCAATATTACTAAATAAATTAAGACACTATGGCTTAGATGGTAAAACTCTTCTTTTATTTAAAAGCTATTTAAACAACCGTAAACAGTACACCGAATTTGATGATACCACATCTGAAACTTCACTCATTAAAGTTGGAGTACCACAAGGGTCCATCCTAGGACCACTATTATTTACTATATATATAAATGATTTCTCACAAGCCAGCCAAATGTTTAACTTTATAATATATGCTGATGATGCCACTTTATTTAGCACTATTGAAACTTTCAGAGATAGTGTCCAAAATAAAAGTACAGAATCAGTAATAAATGAAGAACTCCTCAAAATAGTTGAGTGGCTTAATATAAATAAGCTATCACTAAATAAAAGTAAATCTAAATATATGACCTTCCAAATGCCAAACAAAACTACACTGACATTATCTCTCAAAATAAATAATATAGATATTGAGAAAGTGGAAGAATTTAACTACCTAGGCTTAACTATAGATAGTAACTTAAATTGGAAAAACACAGAGAAAAATCTCAAATAAGTGTTCCAAAACTATAGGAATACTAAACAGATTAAAACATGTATTACCTTTAGAAATAAAAATTATGTTTATACAATGCATTGATATTACCTCATATTAATTACTGTATTACGACATGGGGATATCAAAGAAACAGATTAGTGAAAATACAAAAGAAAGCAGTACGAATTATAACATTAAGCAAATACAATTCACACACAGAACCACTTTTTAAAAAACTCAACACACTAAAAGTAGAAGACTTACTAAAACTACAAGAACTTAAATTTTATTACAAATATAGACATCAAAATCTACCTGTCTACTTTTAAACTGGCAAATAACCCCAAATACATACATTCACAACTATAGTACTAGGAGAACAACTGAACTACATACTTACAGAACTAAACATGAATTTGCAAAAAAATTCTTAAATACAACTTGCCACATGTTATAAACAATATCCCTGATTTAGTTATAGACAAGATAGTGACTCACAGTTTGAAAGGCTTTTCAAGTTATGCCAAAAATTACATGCTACAAAAATATAATGACACATGCACTCTCCTAAATTGCTATATATGCCAACTAAATTAAATAAATTATGAATGAGCATAACACAGTTCATGCAATCACAATTAAACTTTTCAATTTGTATACTTGCACACATGCTTACACGCGTACAGGCGAAAATAACACATAAAACACACCAGTACAACACATCATCACACACTTAAATTGATTATATGTAAGACACAGACAAAATACCAAACATGCTCTCTACTTTTTTAATGTAGAAATATATGTATAGGGAATATATGTTTATTGTTATTGTTAGTTTGGGTGGCTCCTACGATAGCGACCATTGTTGGTCTTAGTAGGAGTCTCCCTTCCCACAGCAAATGTTTTTTTTTTTTGGTTGTTGTTGCATAATGTATTACTTTTATTGATGATTTATTAGTTGCTATTACATATTGTACAGTTCTATATGTGCATGTATCATATGTATTTATATAATTTATATTGCCACTCAATATAATTTATCTATGTCTTTTGCTGTTGGGACAAATAAAATTTATCCTTATCCTTATCCTTATCCTTACGTCAAATGATATAGCAGTACGGGCTTTGTGTAGAATGGCAGAATATGTGTTCCTACGTCAAATGATATAGCAGTACGGGCTCTATATGGAAAGGCGGAACATGTGTTACTTCAAGTGTTACCTCAAGCGATATACCTTTCTAGGATAAAACGCTTTTCATGTTCTGGAAAGCCGTTTTGGCCTGGCAAATTCGTCTCTTTATATCATTGTACCGGCCACCCGCGTTATCATTGTACCGGCCACCCGCGTTATCATTGTACCGGCTACCCGCGTTATCATTGATCCAAGATAATGAAACTCATGAACCTGCTTAGGAACAATCCCGTTTATTAGGTTGTTGTATGTTGGCGTAATATCACGTTTATTAGGATGTTGCATATTGGTGTAAAACATTTTCTTTCGATGACTATAGTTTATGTTTTCTTCATATTTAGAGACATTTCTTCTGGCATTTCTTCTATCATTCCCTGATTACTGTGGTAATGGTAATTGTGTGTAAAACGTGGTCCTTAGTCCAATGGTGGCCACATAATTTTAGGGGTTGACCGATATTGATGTTGGCTAAAGGTGGTCCTTCGGTGGTACGGGTCAACTAATGATGGTCCATGTGGTGTGATGGCACAGCCAGTAATATCTACCTGGAATAAAAATGGTAAGGATTAATGAGTACATAATATGGATTTGGTTTTACAGGATGCCGACCATCAAGGAGTCAACTCAACAAACTGCCGGGGCTAGCGCAGCGTTGGATCTCCCCACACAGAGCGACGTGGTAGATCCTGGGCTGGAGCAGGTCAGTGCGACTGCTTACTCGGGGGCTGCCGCTGAGAATGCGGCGCGTTGTGGATGGCAGACCGACATGGAGAAGCGCATGAGTGCTATCGAGCATCGCATGAGTGCTACCGAACAGCGCGTGAGAGCTACCGAACAGCGCATGAGTGCCACCGAACAGGGCATCAGTGCTATCCTGCATCGCATTAGTGCTACCGAACAGCGCGTGAGTGCTACCGAGCATTGTGTGAGTGCTACCGAGCAGCGCGTGGGTGCTACCGAACAGGGCATCAGTGCTACCGATCAAAGCATGGGTGCTACCGAGCAGGGCATCAGTGCTACCTCGCAGCAGAAGAGTGCTACCTCGCAGCGCATGAGTGCTACCGATCAGCGCATAAGTGCTATCGAGCAGCGCATAAGTGCTACCGAGCAGCGGAAGAGGGCTACCGATCAGCGCATAAGTGCTATCGAGCAGCGCATAAGTGCTACCGAACAGCGCATAAGTGCTACAGAGCAACGCATAAGCGCTACCGATCAGCGCATAAATGCTACAGAGCAGCTATGGCACGAGGTGCGGCGAGAGATGGATGAGATACGAGAGTTGTTGCACGCGGCCGCGAGCTTAATATGCAGTCAGAAAGCTACTATGGCCACCATCAATACAGGTATTGTGGGTTGTTTGAATCTTATGATGATAGAAGCACATGGTATTTAGCTTGGTGTTGCCACCATGTCGCTTCATCTTGGTGTGTAAGAAAAAATAAGTGACACTTTAGTGTGTACGTTGAAATTCGATCATGTGCCATACCATACCTAGCATTAGAAATAAACGTAAGCCAACTAGGCATTTCGTTGATTGTACGGCCTGGGAATGGAGGTAACCCGCCGGCCAAGTTGGTCCCGATGCCGAGGGTAACGTCATAGGAGAGAACCCCCTTTCTGGACTCACTTACTCTCCTATTCACCCACTCACTCGCCGACTCACCCATTCACCCACCCACCCACCCAAACACTCACTCAGTCACCCACCAACCAACCAACCAACCAATCAATCAATCAACCAACCAACCAACCAACCCACGCACTCACTCGATCGCTCGCTCACTCACTCACTCAATCACTCGCTCATTCAATGATATCGGCCTCTGGAGTCGAACTCCAACCACATGTCTCCAGACATTTATATGCCTCATTTCCATGTTCAGCTCTCTAGGCTCCAGTCCCACATCTTCCATTAGTCGATAAATGACTGGTCTGCCTTGGTTAGCTCTTTCGTGCACTTGTTGCCACACTATTGTTCTTGCTGCTGTTTCATCGTTTCAACTCTGCCGATGCTATGAACAAGCGCAGCTTAATTTGGCGTGATAGTGATACTTTCATATTTTGGCTAAGTTGTTTTAGTGCTTCCGTGCCAATGTCTTCCTTGTCTTGGTGTTTTCGGTATTGTGCCGACCCAGTTATTTGAAGGCAACGAACTTCTACACTACATATCCTTCCTTGGTAACGATATTGATATTGTTATGGTGGTTGTAATCCATGAATTTGATCTTTCCAGCATTAACTTTCAACTCAATCTTCGCATGAGAAGACCCTGTGTATGTGTAGCCTTTAAGAAAAGAGTTATATCGTCTCCAAATAAAAATATGTCATGACCTCGTATTTGACACTTCTTCGATTTCTTCTTGTAAGTTGTAATCCCAGTTCCTCGTCACGTCCGTCTATTGCTTGTCGCAGTGCATAGTGGACACAGCGAAACCTGGATCTCAACTACATTCTCAACCATCATAGTGCATATCAATGACTATTACAGAAAGGTATGGTGCGAGGGTGTCACCCTACAAAACCCTGCTAGGATATCAGATGGCCCATCCGGTGAAAGAGCGCAGGTTTCCAAGCAACGAACAACCCTTGCCACTATGCTCTAAAGAGAGGCCATTAATGCAAAAGCCCGGTCTGAATTATTAATGAATGCACATAGCGTGGGGGTAGCAATCTAGGGGTGATATATCCCAAATCCCAAGCACGGAAGTCGTCACACGCCATGCAACACAATATGAATATACCATGATCGATTAATCGCTTCGCCAGTTTCGCCAGCAGCTATAAGTCGTCATAATATAGTGAAAGGATATGATCCTAATCGAAGTTATATTTTTAACGGGTTTAATTCAAGATTTAAAATGGGATGTTATTGTTTGCTAACTCAGGACTTCTGAACGCTAATATATCGTAAGAAGCCACCATTGACCATTGGCTATTACCTATGTGGCTATGTTAGGTTTAATTCACAGTTGTCCTCCTTTATAGTGAGTGAGTCCAAGACTTGCTACACATTTAAAACCTGTGTGCTTCTTCATTTCCCCTGACATAGACACCTGGTTGAAGGGACATACAGTTTCTTTGTGTCTCCTCCGATGAACGCAGGCAAAGTAGGATGAACGAAATTGCCCATGTTTCAACGACCTATTGCGACTTATTTCTTCGACCAATCGCCAACCTATTGCGACCCACCAATGTCATTTCCCAGAGGCTAGCACCCGAAGAGCTTCCATCGCCATCCTTTGACGTCAAAGCCTGAAACATACATACAACATGTAACACGTCAATCTCAACTCGGCATATGTTTTATCTTTGTCTGCCCATTATTCATTGGTAACTATTATATGAAGAACAATATCTTTGACCACGATGTGTTTGTTAAGCCCTTGGAATTACAGCATACACTTGCAATTACTCTAATGTTGAGTTGCTAAAGGTCGACATGTCAGTTGACTGCCTTGGACAATGAACCGGCCATACCAAATAATTTATTAATAGGCCGGTTAGCGCATTTAACAGTTTATTGCAATAGTATAATGTCATCACATGCAGTGCTGGTGATATATCACGTTTAAGTTGATAAATGCAATACTCTAATGGTATTATATCGATCGCTTTGTCGCACAACTCCTATGGGAGAACGAACAATACATCAATTATGTTAGTCTACTTGATGAAACGATTATATATGTCTATACACAGACAAACCTATATGAGTGATATCGTTATAATAATAATAATAATAATTCAAAGCCCTACAACATCAAAGCCCTACAACGATCTTCACAGAAAATGAATTTCAGCTTTATATAGGCGCATGTTTACTTCAGTGTAAAGCCGTTTACGTTTTTACTAGCGCCAAATACATATCACTAAACAAGTGAGTATGTACTTATAAGCATAAGTATTTAAAGTATAAATATAACACAAATATCAAATAAGGGGCCACGAGACTCACACTAAGACTATAAACTAGTCGTTCTCAAAGGAGCCACCCTATGTACAATTAAGTACAACTTAAAGATTATACAAACAATAACATATAACGTCATAAAGACAATTCAAGGCTATATAACAGAAAGCCATGACATAATAAATGATTTGGTATGGCCGGTTCATTGTCCAAGGCGGTGTTATTGCATAATCATTCTTGTTGAGAGGGTAGTATCATCGGCCTGCAGTATATTTAACTTTTTGCTAGACTCAGAAAAGTCACTAATTATATATATATATATATATATATATATATATATATATATATATATATATATAAATATATATATATATATATATATATATATATATATATATATATATATATATATATATATATATATATATATATATATATATATATATATATATAAATATATATATATATTATAACTAAATCTAAAGCTATACCATTTTCCTATATACTTCGTACTTTCCTTTCACGGGCTTCCTGTCGTTCAAATAAAAAAATCTACTTTCCTACTGAACCCTCACCCGATGTTCCTGCGTAATTCTTTTTATCGAAACGTGAGAATCAATGCCGGTTGCAATGAGTTAGTATGTCTTTATAATGCTTGCGAGGTACATCTCTGTCACGTTTGCCACTGTTCAGTCAATAAAATGACATTCCATTTGGCTGAACGGCTGCAACGATGTCATTTATACGTTTCTGGCGCCGTTCGCACTCAAATGTCCCCACTCCGATTATTTTGTGACAAAATGTATCTTCTTGTCGTTATGAAAGGCACAAGTTCTGCGAACCAGATGCAAGACTGCCAAACGCCAGACAACCCGTTGAAAGAGAAGTCAATGCAGACCTACGGAGCTGGAGAAGAGAAGGGAGAGCGAAGTACACAGTGGGTTCGCGCCTTGAAGGGGTTCTGTGAAACGACCACATTTCACGGACTGCGAAACGTTGCAGAGTCGACAAGTAACTCAGTTCTCAGGTGAGGCAGTTATAGGTGTTTAAGGATATCAGATTATCAGATTAAAACATGAAAAACATGGACCATTGTCGACATGACCAAGGCATTCGGCCTTGTTAACCGAACAGCTCTGTTCATCTTACTAATCAAAATAGGCGGTTTTAGAGCTGATAACGTCCTTCCGCTCCAATATACAAGGAAACGTTCAACACGAGAATATCAGATTAAACAGTTTTGCTCTAAAAAAATTGGCTGATGAAGGGGTATGATTAGGCAATTAGGACTGGAAACACGTTGAATAGCCCAGAGAATGATGGTTCTGCGTTCCATAACACCATATCCGACATGTTCGTCTGTTGCAGAAATCTCTGGATCATAATCGTGTTGATCAGCATCTTGGTATTCTCCTGCCAATGTCAATATTTAGTGCGACTGTTCTTGCGCTGACCAGTCAGAATGAAGATCACGATGCCACGACAAGAACCTGTCGTCTTCCCTGCCGTCACCATTTGCA